>JASGCC010000217.1:0-17500 GCA_030067915.1 Hydractinia echinata
TTTGATAGCGATAGCGAATGATAGTGCATTCCTTGCATTCCTTGCAGCGATACCTCAATTTCCCATGGGGCAAATCTCACTTCCCCCTCATTCCTTACATATTGCTCTCCGCCTACCATGGGGACACTTTGTACGTTCCCGCGACGCCCTCTTAATATCGAGGCATTTGAGGCACATTTTTGTCAAACCATTTTTCACCACCTTAAAGGCATCCGGTAAAAGACTCTTTTTACAACAAGGACAGCTCCTGGTTCCCGCCATATTCATATTAACTCGTATTTGTCCCAGAGAACAAATACGAGTTGTGGTCACTAGTACTCCACAGAATGATAACGCCCACCTAAAATATTTAACTGAGCATCCATCAGCAAGTAGACGTAACATCGGATGTCCCCGGTGCCGTCGGCTTTTTTGGTCATATGGAGAGTGATGCCGTCACTAAGCCTCTGTAGAGGTCTCCCGCTACCATGTAGGGTATGGTCGGGAGATGCTCTGAAATCAACGAATAACGCATACCTTTCATTGAAGAATTGGCCAATTGTCACATTCGAGTCGTGACTACCAAAAAGGTTGGCAATCTGCTCCAGGTGATCCTTGGGAAGCATGGCATGGCTATGCAGTTCTTTAGGTTCACCTTCCGCCGTAATGGATATCTTTTCAATTTTGGGATTATAGAAGATTTCATTTACACCGGAATAGGCCTTCACTTTCCCAGGGTCTATAAAGAGTAACAAGACACCTTTGAGACTCTTGGCAGGGGTATCGATTTGGAGGTTGTATGAGGTATCGGCCTTTTCATGGTCACCACCTTGCTTCGTAGGATCCTTTCGGAGGGCAACGCCAGACGATTATACCTTGACATCATGGCACTTGCGAGACCTTCATGGGTGATCTTGTCAAATTCCAGTTTGATATTGGTTATCTGGTACGCTGCATCTGCTGCCTTGGCTGCCGTAGATCCCACGGCTGCTGTCCCTGTATCTTTGATGACATCGCTGTGCTGTGCGAAATGTAGGACAAATTGTAGCCTGTCATGTAGCTCTGCCGGGTAAAACGGTAAGTCTCTGGTGAGTTCAAAGAGTTTTCCGAGTGGTATGCAGAAAGTGTTGCCATAAGCCGCAGCGATGGCTTTCTCCTCATCTGTCCCAATGTACTCAGTAGCCTTGACCTGCAGGGCTCTGATTGTACCATCATTGGGGTTAATGCCTTCCAAAATGAGGTTGTTTTCCCTGTCAAATTTGGGCAGCCACAGGTCCCGGTACAATGCCAGGATATTGCAATCAGATATATTTTGAATTTCATTGCCATCCAAGGTAACTCGCAGATTTTTAACCAGGCTTTTGCCTATGTTGCTGACCAGGGTACGCTTCGCATTGGTCCCCGTCAGCAAAAGGTCAAATAAGAGCTTTAGGCTGCCTGGAAAAATGACATCATTCTGAGACATGTTAGGTATATCAACGTAGAGATCCTCATTTTGATTGATTGTAGAGGGTATGTGGCTTATCTGAACCCTCTGTTTTCTGCCTTTAATCCCAAAAAGCTGTTTCGTATCTGCGTAGGGGTCTAGGGTTGTTCCGAATACACTCATGTTTATTATATAGGGGAATCTGTAATAAAGATGCCAACTAATCCAGTATTTGATCATGATGATCTTCCGGATGAGGTCGGAAGGAATGATAATAAACCCGATGATAACACGTCAAAACTCCCATCAACGCCAGGGCCTTCAACTCAAGGAGAACAACAGGGCGTCCCGGGGGCTGGCCTTTCAGAGCAGAGGCAAAAATTGCTAAAGGATAAGGTCGACGACCTCTACGAACGTTTTGAGGAGAGACTGGGGAGGCCTATTGCGATACCATATGACGAGTTTAGGCTGGAAGGGAAACGTCTTTTTTTCAACGAGATTGGCCTTACAGCATTAATTACGAAAGATAGGGGTGGGTTGCGAGCCGCCGGGGAGATGATCAAGAGATTGAAGGCAGATCTCGTGCGAGCCCTAGGCTTTACCGACTATGTTACTACACCCAACAGTGGTAAGGCAGCAGCCCAGGCACTTGGGCAAAGGATAGATGACATTGTAAGGAAAGATGGGACTGATTATATTATTTCTATGGAATCAATAGAGGAGTTCGTCAATGCCACGGAAAACGTTATGGAAGAGACTTCTTTTGGCGGCACTGATGACGGTATCACCGAACGTGAAAGAAGGGGCCTTAATCTTGAGCTTCAAACTATAAGGGGTAACCTGAGAAGCCTAGCAAGTAAGATCATCTCATTTGATAGCGATAGCGAATGATAGTGCATTCCTTGCATTCCTTGCAGCGATACCTCAATTTCCCATGGGGGCAAATCTCACTTCCCCCTCATTCCTTACATATTGCTCTCCGCCTACCATGGGGACACTTTGTACGTTCCCGCGACGCCCTCTTAATATCGAGGCATTTGAGGCACATTTTTGTCAAACCATTTTTCACCACCTTAAAGGCATCCGGTAAAAGACTCTTTTTACAACAAGGACAGCTCCTGGTTCCCGCCATATTCATATTAACTCGTATTTGTCCCAGAGAACAAATACGAGTTGTGGTCACTAGTACTCCACAGAATGATAACGCCCACCTAAAATATTTAACTGAGCATCCATCAGCAAGTAGACGTAACATCGGATGTCCCCGGTGCCGTCGGCTTTTTTGGTCATATGGAGAGTGATGCCGTCACTAAGCCTCTGTAGAGGTCTCCCGCTACCATGTAGGGTATGGTCGGGAGATGCTCTGAAATCAACGAATAACGCATACCTTTCATTGAAGAATTGGCCAATTGTCACATTCGAGTCGTGACTACCAAAAAGGTTGGCAATCTGCTCCAGGTGATCCTTGGGAAGCATGGCATGGCTATGCAGTTCTTTAGGTTCACCTTCCGCCGTAATGGATATCTTTTCAATTTGGGATTATAGAAGATTTCATTTACACCGGAATAGGCCTTCACTTTCCCAGGGTCTATAAAGAGTAACAAGACACCTTTGAGACTCTTGGCAGGGGTATCGATTTGGAGGGTTGTATGAGGTATCGGCCTTTTTCATGGTCACCACCTTGCTTCGTAGGATCCTTTCGGAGGCACGCCAGACGATTAACCTTGCAATCATGGCACTTGCGAGACCTTCATGGGTGATCTTGTCAAATTCCAGTTTGATATTGGTTATCTGGTACGCTGCATCTGCTGCCTTGGCTGCCGTAGATCCCACGGCTGGCTGTCCCTGTATCTTTGATGACATCGCTGTGCTGTGCGAAATGTAGGACAAATTGTAGCCTGTCATGTAGCTCTGCCGGGGTAAAACGGTAAGTCTTCTGGTGAGTTCAAAGAGTTTTTCCGAGCGGTATTGCAGAAAGTGTTTGCCATAAGCCCGCAGCGATGGCTTTTTCCTCATCTGTCCCAATGTACTCAAGTAGCCTTTGACCCTGCAGGGCTCTGATTGTACCATCATTGGGGTTAATGCCTTCCAAAATGAGGTTGTTTTTCCCTGTCAAATTTGGGCAGCCACAGGTCCCGGGTACAATGCCAGGATATTGCAATCAGATATATTTTGAATTTCATTGCCATCCCAAGGTAACTCGCAGATTTTAAACCCAGGCTTTTGCCTATGTTGCTGACCAGGGTACGCTTCGCATTGGTCCCCGTCAGCAAAAGGTCAAATAAGAGCTTTAGGCTGCCTGGAAAAATGACATCATTCTGAGACATGTTAGGTATATTCAAACGTAGAGATCCTCATTTTGAATTGATTGTAGAGGGTATGTGGCTTATCTGAACCCTCTGTTTTCTGGCCTTTAATCCAAAAAGCTGTTTCGTATCTGCGTAGGGGTCTAGGGTTGTTTCCGAATACACTCATGTTTATTATATAGGGGAATCTGTAATAAAGATGCCAAACTAATCCAGTATTTGGATCATGATGATCTTCCGGATGAGGTCGGAAGGAATGATAATAAACCCGATGATAACACGTCAAAACTCCCATCAACGCCAGGGCCTTCAACTCAAGGAGAACAACAGGGCGTCCCGGGGGCTGGCCTTTCAGAGCAGAGGCAAAAATTGCTAAAGGATAAGGTCGACGACCTCTACGAACGTTTTGAGGAGAGACTGGGGAGGCCTATTGCGATACCATATGACGAGTTTAGGCTGGAAGGGAAACGTCTTTTTTTCAACGAGATTGGCCTTACAGCATTAATTACGAAAGATAGGGGTGGGTTGCGAGCCGCCGGGGAGATGATCAAGAGATTGAAGGCAGATCTCGTGCGAGCCCTAGGCTTTACCGACTATGTTACTACACCCAACAGTGGTAAGGCAGCAGCCCAGGCACTTGGGCAAAGGATAGATGACATTGTAAGGAAAGATGGGACTGATTATATTATTTCTATGGAATCAATAGAGGAGTTCGTCAATGCCACGGAAAACGTTATGGAAGAGACTTCTTTTGGCGGCACTGATGACGGTATCACCGAACGTGAAAGAAGGGGCCTTAATCTTGAGCTTCAAACTATAAGGGGTAACCTGAGAAGCCTAGCAAGTAAGATCATCTCATTTGATAGCGCGATTAACAAGGCAAATGGGTGATATAAAAAAACTTGAGGGGAAGAAGGCCAGGGCAACCGAGGGGCCAAAAGGTTAACATTGATATAGAAATGAGAAAATCTTAATGATAAGATCGAAGATTTAAACGATAAGAAGGAAGCCACGCAGAATGCACGTAGCCTACTTTCCAAGGAAATTTACGGTCAGCTGAGGACCATCAAGGGAAACCCTTGATGAAAATTGCCGGGATGACACGTCCATGCTGGAGAAGCTAAAATCCTCTTCAGGGAGCAAGGGATCACTATAGCCAGTGTGGTTTCAGCTATTGGGCTAATAAGTACAATCGTGCTTGCGGCTACGGGAGGTGGTGCCGCGGCGGGTGCTGCAGGAGGAAGTGCCGCAGGAAAGGGTTCGTGGAGAAGCAGTTGGAAAGGCTTGAAAGTTCCTGAAATACCTAGCAGGTAAGGCAGGTGTTGCATTGCCGGGGATAATGGGTACCATAGTCTCGTTCTTTTTGAGGGTAGCGGCAAACCGTTGTCGAATACGCAGCCCAGGCATCTGTACATGGCAATCGCTGCCGCCGTTGGATTTGCCGTGTTCTATGTTAGGGGGGTCTAATATTTTTTAGCCCATATGTAGGCGATAATGATTCCTACCCCTGTCGTGATTAATGCGGCCTTCGTATCCTCGTGCTGGTTTTGTGGGGGTTGTTCGGTGGTATGTGTATGAGGCGTAAACATGTATGGGAGGTAGTTTGATATCTGCTCCATGTCTGATGGTATTGCTCGGTATGCCTAGGGGGTGTGGTATGTATAGGTGTGTTTGGTAATATGCTTGGGGGGTGTAGTATGTATAGGTGTTTTGATACGTATGCTTGAGTTGGTGCGGCAGCCGCATGCCTGACAATAGGCTTGTTGTTCACATCAACCTGGGTACCAATATGACATTGGCAGGTGCTATCAGGATATTGTTGTTGTATACCCTACAATCCTGCCTATGCGCAAGTTCATATCAGAAGGCAGCATGTACACGCTGGGCATGACAGCAAAATGCACCGGAGTCCAGGGCATATTGCAACACCTTCTGGAATTTCTGTAATATCATGCCCCACATTCTCTTGACGCTGTACCATAGCCTCGAATTTCTGCATCAGGATTTGGCCTTGCTGTGTAATTATCCGCACCCGAGCCTAGTAGTGACGCCTTGGCCGCAACCTGCGACCCAAGCAACAAGACCACATAAACCCTTATGCTCTCGTTTAGTTTGGTAAGACCTTCCGATGTCAAGCCCTGACTTGTGGGGGTAATGAACTTGCCACAAATCACCATCAGCCTGTGGCCACCATGAACCATTTGTCAATGACGCTCCTATTGATTTGAATTTGTACATGCCCCTGGCATCTGCACCATACTCACGACACACCTGTGCATATCCGGATGTGGAATAGGGGTTTTTTATAGTTTGCAAACCCCTCGGTATAAGGCCATGGGTGCCTTCATCTTGCAGAATGCGACGCATGTGGTAGTATACATGGAATTTAAAGATGGCGTTGACAAGGGGCAATGGAAGCCCGTCAGGGTGCTTAGCAGAGATGCCTATGCGGTTGTTGCGCAATTGGATCGCGAATTGACCTGTACGTTCCAGTAGTCCAGAGCTTGTCCCTTCCAACCCACAATAACGGGGTCAGTCAGCAGATTTGTTGAAGCTTAATTGGGGTATTTGGTAAAATCAGGGAATGCCACAGAGATATGTGAGTCTGCAGACACGTACAGGTCTGGTTGCTCCAAATGTGTAATACCAAGTGGCCATTCTCCCCTGTTGGACTTGTACTTTGCCTTGGGGTTGTATGAGTAGATATTCATCGTTTTGTTTTAAAGAAAAACGATGAAGGAACTTATACATTGCAGATATATACAAGCCCACGATATTCGAAGACTATCTGGGGCAGGATAGTAGAATTGCCTTGAAATCGATAAGTATTAGGCCTGTATGGTTGAACCTTTACAGCGCTAATGAGCTCGTCATACGTAACATGGGCCCCAACCAGAGGGAGATTAGGATCGAAATTATGAACGGTCCTATACAGGGTCGAGGACCTGGGCGGCTATCGTGAACAGTCCAGGCACAGGACAGGATCAAACTGTTTGTCCTGAAAAATGGACTCTGTAGGCTCCGTGTCACTGAATGGGTACACGGTGGTGATTCATCGACAACTGCAGGAGCTCCTGGGCCTACCCTACAATCCTAGTAAAATATATTATATGAAGGGTGGATTATGATGCCTTATATAAACCGACGTCTATATTCGGCTACGACTTATTTGCCCTCAGCTTGGCGATTGATGCCCTACTGATGCAAAAGTCTAAAATTCTCGCCTTATTACCCACTAGGAAAACGCTTGGGGAGACATGCTGACCTGGAGTTTTGACACTCCGATATACCTTCCTTTGAAGGGGTCAACAGAATCGCCTCGAGTTTATGCTGACGGATGAATTTCACCATGAGAAGAACGTTTCGTTCACACGGCCTCACAATGCATTTGCTAATAGAATAAATGACGGATATTAGTAAACTGTACCCCAGTTTGCCTAATGCGCCGGCATATGCCGATATGCAGGAGGAGGGCCAAAAGTATAGGGCTTGATGAAATAAATCAGATCGAGAAGTATTTTCGAAGTGAATTAGGGAGCGGGATAAGTTAGCAAAAAATAATTAAAATGCATTGGACCTGGGTACGATTTTGTGATCATGGATTATTAGGGGTTTCAGTCATCACCTCGGGTATCGGGGTGGGTACGTTGTTATCTGGGATTGGTGTACCGCTTGCCGTGGCAATGTGTGGCCTTTCGTTGGCTGTTGGGATGGGTCAGCAGGCCCTTAAGACTGCTGGAAGAAGGTTGGGGGTAAAGTCAAAAAAGCATGAGAATATAAGGCTTAATCGCCGAGGCTTAAATTGAAATCAATCGTTGACCTTATAATCAAAAGCGGTAGAAAAATGGAGAAAATCGTACAAATACGAGTTCAGGCCATATACTACAGGAGAAGCAAAAGTATATGGTACTTAAAATGCGACAGCGCTTTAACCGTATTGTGAACGCCCTCAATGAAGAGGAGCGCAACCAGCTGGTTGCGAAAAGGTAGGCAAGAGGGCAGGGATGACGTTTTAAAAAAACTTCAATCTGTACAGTATGCCGGCGGTATCTAGATTCCCCATCTAAGTATAAGCCCTAAATTTATATTTCATAGGCCTACGAGACCTATAAAATATATGGTTTTTCTAATCCTCATTCAGCAGCCATTCCTTTTTGAAGTCCTTGTACCGACATTCCACGACATGTACCTGTGGGTAGTAGTTTTTACCTTGCATGTACACCGATGAAATGGCCAGGATGGCACTGGCCTGGCAGGGCTCATCATAGGGTACTGGCATACCATGGAATTTAGTAGTGATCGCATCCTTGTAGTATTTTGAGTTTGGCGTTCACGTAACGGTCCTTTTTCACGGGTTCCGTCGTCAATTGTTCGGAAATCAATTCTTCGATTTTGCTCCAAATTTGACGATATTTCGCTACCCAATCGGGGTACTCTTCAAAATCAAGGCCCATCGCTGGTACGGCATTAGCATTGTACCGGGTGACACCGTTGGGTGACCAGATTTTAGAGGGGGTTTTCACCCTCAAGGCTACGACGAGGTCTATGGTATGATACCCTATAACAAAACGTTGATCCTTACCCCCATTGGCCGGTACTGGATCTGACAATGTCAGGCAGTCCACATTGATATCATTGATGTCCGTAAAGGTAGCCGCATAGTTGTAAGAAACATTTTAGGGCTGACAAGCTCATTTCTCAAATTGTAGCAGCATCTTGTTTTTCATTGTAATTCAAAACGATGTCAGAGGGTTACATGTCATCGTACATACACATCCGCCCCCGTTATATGTGATATAATCTTGATAGCAATGCCAGCATAAAATTTTACCATTTACCATGAGCCTTCGCCCACATGTACATCTATCATATTCATCCAACATAACGTTTACAGTCCTTACATTGTTGTTCATCCATTTATTTCCATGTCATCGATATGATCCTCCAGATCATCAAGATGTTCCCTCAAAAGCCTCGAATGTCTCATCCATTCATTCGCCCTACACTCTTTTCTAACGCCAGTGTCAACGCTACCAGTGGCAGGGAGATACCAACGCCAGCCAGTATTATGGCTAACATATTAAATTTTGCTTGAGCCATTTATTAGTAGTTGCACATGCCTTGCGTCTTTAATTTATCCGGCACATACTTCAGCGTGCGGGGATACTTTTCAACAGCCTTGTTACATATGTCCTGCGTCTTGAATTGATCTGGTACATCACTGAGCACCGAGGGATTTTTTTCAACGGCCTCGCTGCACATGTCTTGTGTCATGATATGATCTGGCACATACTTGAGCATCCAGGGATTCTTTTCAGCAGCCTTGTTGCACATGTCCTGTGTCCTGAACCTATCCGGCACATTATTCGGGGTGTCCCAGGATTCTTTTCAACGGCCTCGTTGCACATGTCCTGCGTCATGATATGATCCGGCACATCCAAAAGCATCCGGGGGTACTCCTCAATGGCCTTGTTACACATGTCCTGTGTCTTGAACCTATCCGGCACATACCCCAACATGCGGGGGTCCTCCTCAACAGCCTTGTTGCATATGTACTCCGTCCTGAACCTGCTCATTTATTGAAAATTTCAAACATTCAGAAGATTATAACCTGCTGAATGTTTTTTTTTCCCTAATTCCGGCACTGGCATACTTTCTTTCTCCTGCGGCATATGGTCGTCCAGGGGTTTTGATAATTTTCCTAGATATTGCATATGTACAGGGTCTTGAATTGATCCGGGACATACCTGAACATGTTAATATCCGCCATAACAACCTTTTCACATATGTCATTCGTATTTACATGATCTGGGATATATTTTAACAGATGGGGTTTCTTCCAAACGGCCCTATTGCACATGGCATGTGTCTTGAATTGATCCGGCACATATGGGTTAAAAAACGGTCCGGTGTATGTAAAAGTAGGAAGGGGTTTTTAAGAACTGAATTATTGAACTGATGGTGGTATTCCATATCCAGAAATATCATATCTAGTAAATCAGTCCTATTTAAATATTTATAATTTTGAAGGCCCCTCTTGTTCGCGGTCTGCCTCATTTCTTTTAATTTCATTCGTTCTATTTCTTTGTTCATCCCTGTACAATCTGTTAAAGTACAGAGGTTTGTAATATTGCTCGGTCTAGCGTGTCTTTATTGCGCATGCGTTAATTTTTGCTGATTATTAGCGGTATTTTGTGCAATGGAGTGTGACGAAAAGTTGTGACGTCACAAGTGAAATTGTGTATGATATTTTTTATGAGAGTTTGACCGTGATTTTTGCAAAAGTGTGTACCGAAGGACCCCGTATACTAGCTCCAAATGTCGCGGTCCTTTTCCTTGAGACTACCAAATTATTTGTATTTTGTTCTCTGACTGTCCTACCGTTATCATTTAAACAAAATATATCTTTCATAAACAGAGGGCTGCTGTTATTTATAGTTTTAAAGATTTCTATACACAATGACCGTAAGCGATTTACATTCATGTGACTCTTGCTGGAATCTTTAAGTAAATTTTCGTATGTACTCACCGTATCATTATACAGAAATCTTAATGCTCGTTTTTGTGTCATTTCGACTTTAGATAAAGATTTAGAAGAAGAAAAATGCCATATAAGGGAACAATAATTGAAATTTGCGTAGATAAAACTTTGAACTAAAATATATTTTGCTTGAAAGGATAAGAAACTTCTAAATCGAAATAAGGCATTTAGTTGGGCTGATGCTTTGCGACACAAATCACTAACATGTCTGTCAAAATTTAATTTATTGTCTATAGTCACACCTAGTAATTTCACGTTATTTTCACTTTCAATAGTTTTATTTCCTATGTCAAATTTTAGACCTAAATTATCTGCCTTATTCTTTGTCAGAATTATCGAGTGAAACTTTTCAGGGTTTGCAATCATTTTATTATTTTTTAACCAGGAGAGGGCAGTTTTAGCTTCGTTTTCTAAAGTATTTGTCAAATTAGGAATAGAATTTGAGAAGTTGGATATTGTGTTATCATCAGCATAATTATATAGCTTATTTTTTTCTATAAAAGAAACAAATCATTTATAAATATATTGAATATGATAGGTCCCAAAATAGAACCTTGTGGTACACCAGATAAGATAATTTGAAATAGACTATAGATCCCATTTATTCGAGTGGCTTGTTCTCTATCATTAAGATAAGATAGAATGAATTGAAGAGACTTATTGTCAAATCCATAAGAGCTAATTTAGCAATTAGTAAGTCATGTGGTACACAGTCAAAAGCTTTTGAAAGATCCATCAAGATCGCACCCACCACATAATTCTTATCAAGTTTACTCGTCCATTCCTCTATTAAGCGAATTAGTACTTGTTGGGTACTATAGCATTTCCTATAGGCGGAGAGAAAGTTCGACAATTTTGATTCCATATAAGCGGTTATTTGTTCTTTCATAACCCTTTCGTAAAATTTTGGAAAAAACATTTAAAACACTGACAGGCCTGTAGTTTGATATTTTAGTTTTATCTTTTCATCCCTTATCCAATGGCGTTACAGCAGCTCGCTTAGCTTTGCTTGGAAATTTGTTTGAAACTATGCTACTATTTATAGCATCTGTTAGTGGCGTTATTAGGTGCCTTTTTGCTAATTTTGTCAGCTTTGATGGTATTGTATCCTCACCTGTTGATACTTTGGTGTTTAAATCATTAAAAAGTTTAGAAATTGTATTTTCATCAACTTCTTGGAATGTAAAGTTCTCATTGTTGTTAGAATCATTGATTTCCTTTATTTTAATGATACTAGGATGATTTTCAAAAACTATCAACAATTTCTTCAATCATTTTTGACTTATCATTTACATTCTTATAATTTATTGATTTTGGTTTTATGCCACTAGAATTTTCTAAAATATTGATGTAGTAGTAGTTGAAAAGTTTGGTTAGCTGTTTTTTATCAGTAACTTAACTTTCATTTTGAACAATCGCTATATCTCCTTTGCTTATTCCACTTTTATTTGATATCAAGGGTTTAACAGTTTCCCAAAACGTTTTTTTGGAAATAAAACCTGATTCTGTTACCTTTTTGAAATGGTTTTTGATAGCCTTTTTGAGTAAATTTACACACTTGTTTCTCTGTTTCTTGTACGTGATTTTGTTTTCAGAAGTAGGATTTTTATTGTATTTATTTTTGAACCTAGACCTTGTATATATTGCCTTTTTTAACTCTTTTGTCATAAATGGTGCCTCGTTTCCACGTAGAATTTTTTGCTTCCGTGGGGCATGTTTTTCTATGATAGATGTGAAAACAATGATGAGGTTTTCATAATTCAGTTCAGTATCTTTACTATTACAAATAAAATTTGCGTTCTCAACATCACGTAAAAAGTTGGCTTCATTAAAATTTTTGTAACTTCTGTATACAATTTTCTTGAATGCTAAGCGTGCTAAATGAGATTTTAAAAATGTTTTCTTACCATTTGATGATGATCACTTAATCCTGTTTCACATGTTAGTGTGTGTTGAAAACATCTGGGTCTATTTGTAAGAATGACATCTATAGCTGTTCCGTTAGGACTAGCAAAACAAGTTTTGTTTTTGACAAGATTTTGAAGACTGAAAATATCACAGAAATTATTTAAGGTTTCGAAACCAGAATCGTTCGAGTTATGGCAATCGATATTTATATCACCCATAATTATTATGTTTTCGACTTTAGAAAGAGCTTTATTCAAAGCTATTTCTAATTCCTCAAAAAAGTTGTTTAAGTTTGAATGATGAGGTGGTCTATAAATAATCGTTAATTCTGAGCAAATGATTTCATTATTTGTTATACCCAAATCATTAACTTCTCTACAGGCTATTCCTTTCTTAACATATTCAATTAACCCTCCTCCATTTTTGATCCCATCTTTTCTAGTTCTAATTTCATTGTTATCAATATAGAATTGTTCGTTTGGAAAACTCTCATCTAGTTTGGTTTCAGCAAATACAAAATAATCAGGTGAAAATTTTGTCAGAATTTCTCTTGCATCAATTATTTTGTTTCTGAGACTATTAATGTTTAAATAGCGTAAAAGAGGATTGGAAGGGTACTTAAGTCGTAATTTATATATTTCATCTAAAGAACTTTGATGAGAATTATGTGTCGGATTTTGATCATTTCTATTTTGACTCCCAACACATTCATCAGGAATATCAGATTTATTATCATCGCACACTAGTCCAAGCCTATTGAATACCCCTGCTGATCTAAAAAATTATTTATAAAAGCAATAAAATTTCGTGCTAACATTATCTTACCATTCTCTCGTAAATGTATGCCATCTTTCCATAGGTGTTCTTTTGTGATATTGTTGTGTCGTAGCCATAACCGTGTAGATCGAATCCTTCTCTTAATAGTTTGTTAATACTGTTTATTCTATCAGAGTCGACACGTCTGCTCGTAACCAAGGCAGAGATAAAAACTTTTTCTACTCTGTTACGCACACATTTTTTACCGATGTTCAGGATCTGTTCGGCAATTTCGTTATCTGACGCTGCATTTAGATGACTTGATAAAAGATTGTTGATTCCTACATGGATAACGACAATATCAGGTCTTTCTTGTTCCAGTGTTGGGTGTACGTAATAATGCTGCGGCATGCTGCAAAGTCGCTACTTTTGCACACACGTAGGCCATGCAAACAGCGGTGAAAACTCGCTAGTCACATTCTTTAGCACGCCCACACACCAAAATAAATCACGCCGCGGCCCACGAAGGTCCTGAAATTCGTGAAAAATGGCCATGCAACAATTAGCACATTTTAAGAGTTTGGACTTAACCAAATAGCCTAAGACCCTAAGTTCTAAGTCCGGTCTGAACATTGACAAGTTCAAAATGTGTGAATCTAAAATAGAACATAGCCTACGCAATTAATTGTGGCGGCAAATAAACCGTCTCATCTAACATATCTTGACCAGGATTGTAGGTATACTCTAAGCCTGACTGGGTTTGTTGCATGAGCATATCCCTGCTCCCAGCTTGATTTCGAATTTCCACATGCTTATAAGAAAACATGTATCTTGCTTGAATTAAATGGAAAATTATAATAACTGTAATTTCCAAGACACACAAAAAAATTATGATCTAAAGCGGCACCGGAATGATATTTCCGTTAGATATTCCTTCCCAAGAATCGCTCTTAAACAAAACAAATTTCCCAATAAGTCAATTAAGTTTGTTCCGTAGCGATAGAAATGACAATCGGACACCAGAAAGACCAAAATGACAGCACTATCTACCCACTTTAAAAATAAAACCCGTTAATTCTTGCCTGATAGGCATTGAGTATGTTGGATGTAGTGATGGACTGTCTATGCCGGTGCTTAGCATTCCCTGATCTTTTTTAGCATTCTGGCGCGTATACTAGTTTATTTGATTTGATTCGTAACTAACCTTGATATTAGAACACAAAAATGACTAAGTAAACTTTATAGAACAATTTTTAGCATAAATACAAAACAATACAAACAAATAACAGGAATAAATAAAGTACTAATATATATTGCGTTGTCAAAAATACTGACGAAAAAATTACATGCTATACTCTTTATTCAAATTTGCAAAAACTTATAAATAAATAAATACAACATTCTTCAATTATATAATTTATTACTTTCTTTTAAATAGAAAAATTATTACCAATAGGCTTCATTAGTGTGAGCGGAGGTTGTAAACAGATCGTACAAAGTCGTGCAAAGAACTTTTAAGGTATGCCCAATGCGTTCAGCAATTCAATAAAGCTCAACAACATGTCTCCATTATCTCGTAAGTAGAAATGAAATAAGATTATGCGTGCATACAGCACGTTTATTATCCAACAAAGTTATTTTGCCAAATATCAAGGCCGATCATACGATTTTGTTTAGAAAATAAGCTCATGACAACCAACCCTATAACAAATGTCGAGTTTAACAATTTTACACCCTAAATCTCATAATAAATTTGCGTAATCTTCTACACATAATAGCTATTTATATTTATCTGATGCCTTCACCGCAAACAGCGTCTGCGATGTCCAAGGATCTCTTTGACTAACTGAAAAGTCATCTCCAACTGCTTCATGACTGCTAATTCTCTTTCTACCATGCTCGTGTTGAGTTGAGTAAAAATTGGATCATCAAATTCCAAAACTATTTGACCAATTTTTTTCTCGTAACGTGGATTGTAGATACATTCGCATTTCAACAGATTCTAAAAAGAAGACCATATTCTGTTGTTATATTATTAAAATGAGTTATTATATTATTAAAATGAGTTGAATCAAAAGTTCTACCAATACTCACAAAGTAGGAAAGGTTTATTGCCTGTAACCTAGTGCACTAACCTTTCTTATAACACGCATATCTGTTGCAAATTTAACCAATCCTTTTTTTATTTTAGATATTCGTTCTGGAAATGCAACTCTTGTTTTGTTCTTCAATACATCTTTTTCGTATGCTTCCATAAGATTTAAACTTTTATCAAACTGTTGTAGCAGTTGTGACATTTGGGAAAGCGAAATCGTGTCCTGCAAACCAAATTGAAATATATTAGAAAAAAAATATTAGCTAAAAGAAAATTTTTCCTACTAGCGTTCAAACAACTTACGTTGTTGTTATAATTTCTGATACTCTTAAATAGGACTTGATTGAAAAACGTAAAAGTTGTTCCATCGTGGTTACTACAGGCAGCTGTACTTTTATCGTCCAACTTATTATCAGGTAAAATATCATCCTAAAAAATAAAATTTGAAATCATTGAAGACGGATTTGTGAGAAACTTTAACAATTTTTTAACAATAGATGCATAAAAGCTAGCACACTCACAATCATGGATATTTTAGTAAATTAAGAAAGAGAAAATTAAGACCAGGTGCTTACAAAATAACATCGCAAAACTTCGATATTTTTCTTTAGTTCATTTCCTTTCGTGTTTGTTCCTTGTAAGAACGTTGAGAATTGGAAAAAACCTTCTTCAGCCGTGACACAATTTGAACATCCTGCTGCTGTCATGATTGACGCCATATATTTTGTGCCATTATTGGTTATGTTAAATCCTGATAACGTTGGACTGAGGAAGAATATCATATTCAACGCGATAGCTAAGACAAAGTAGATTTTTTATACAATATAAATAAAAAAGAATCCTAAGCATATCTTAATATCAAGGTAGAAATTAAATAATATAAGCTCCAATTGGTAATATTTATTCTGAAATTTATTTGAAAGGAACTATTTAATAAGGAAAATATCAATATTACTTGCACGTGTGCTGCATATTAGCCAAAGCCGTCTTATGAGAGTTCTAATTTTTGTTCACATTACTTACTCAGTCTTTGTAGTGTGAAACTAGCCATGTTTTGTTGTCCAATGTGTCTTGTTGTCCAATGTGCTTGGTTTAAGTTCAGACTACTTTTTTCACTATTTAGCGCAGCATTTATAGCCAAAACAATGGAATGTCCCGGTATCTAGCACAATATCCTCATTTTATGTCAAAAATAGCTTTTCCGTCACAGAAACAGTTTCATTGAGCAGAAATTTTTCCGACAATCTTAGGTTACTAACCTTGTAGGAATTTTTCTCGGCAGAGTAAAATACGATTGATGCTTTGTAAACAAAGGGTATTTTGTACAAAATTTGTGATTGTAATAATAAAACGTTAACGACAGATGTTAATCCTATTTGAAAAATGAAAGTTCCAGTGTAAGTGAAAACTTGATAATCGAAACCTTAGATTGGACATCCCAACGGGTTGCAGGGTGACTTACAAATATTTGTTTCAAAAACGAATGTTGAAAATGAATGTTCAGAGGGATCCTGCCATTAAATTTGATTAGTTTGCAGTTTCTTGACAATTTCATTCAACACAAACTCAGAAATAAAATGACGTCTACAACACAAAACACTTAATAATAAGAAGAGAACAAAAAGAGAGGATGTGACAAACTCGACAGTAGGTCATTTGTACTGACACGTTGACGTTCTATATATCTACAAATATTAGTCATTTGCAAGAGATAGGTTTCTAGAGAAGTTGTTAGTCTGCGCGAACTGATAAGAACGTTCTGTTGAGTTATTTCTCGTACATTTAATCTGGGAAGAGAAAGGTCATTACCGTCATCTATTTGTCATACTAACTACTAACAACAACGTTTTACGGAAGAAAATGAAAATTGTCATAATGTCAGAAAAATGCGCTGTCATTTTCCTGAAATATGGGTATAAAAGCCACCGTATAACGTTTGTTTTTACAACCATTTGTGTGGATGATTATCCAAAATATCGAATACTCTCAATTTTAGACATATGAGTAAGTTCTGGTAAAATAATAAATCATATGCTTTGGTCTTATTTTTACTCTAGAAGTACATGATAAACAAGTCGATCAAAAGCAAGCTTAACTACATGGCTAACTTGCTCCACACACAAGATGGGAGCAATAACAATAGAATCATTTCGATGCATTTAAAACCTTCTTAAAACAGGCGTTAAATATCCAATATGTTTCCGTGTTGATATTTCACTGCTGTCAAAAATCACGCCGATCATTTTAAAACGGCATAGTGGCAAACGATCCTGATTTGCATGATAAAATTTTCATTCTCCTAATAAGTTGTTTATGAAAAATTTCCACTAAAGAAATTTCTAAAAAAAAGCTTACATTACATTTGAGATACAACTAAAGTTCTATAGCTAAGTCATAACTGAAATATGCATTGACAATAAAAAGTGCATTTATAGCTACCACCAGAAGTATGTCAAAGACGTGGTATAATTTTTACTCTCAAGAAAACA
>JASGCC010000217.1:20000-47500 GCA_030067915.1 Hydractinia echinata
AAAATCACGGTCAAACTCTCATAAAAAATATCATACACAATTTCACTTGTGACGTCACAACTTTTCGTCACACTCCATTGCACAAAATACCGCTAATAATCAGGAAAAATTAACGCATGCGCACTAAAGACACGCTAGACCGAGCAATATTACAAGCCTCTGTCCTTTAACAGGAGGGAAATTCCAAATTTGCTCGGTAAAAAAATTGAGCAATCTTCGGACAAAGTGTGTGTATATAGGAAAGGGATGAGTTGGTTTAAGAATGCAATCAGCAAACTATATAGCACCATGTCGGCACCAGTGGTAGCAACCCGCGACGCCCTTGCCGATCGACTACAGAGTGTGCGGGATACCTTTGCCTTCTACTACAACAAGGCAAGGGATCACATTTCGGGAGGGACAACGTTTCACAACGAGATTGAACAGGAGGCAAGGGAGGACTACGCGGAGGATATTGAATATCAGGGTATTGAAGACGATATCCAGATGCTGGAGGATGGAAATAGAGTCAAAACATGGCGGTTCAACAAGCATTTGAATCAATCCCTGAAGGACGCGATTGTGTAAAAAATTACGCCACATATAGAAATGCGCGTTAAGGTTGTGTATAGTTTTGGTTGTGATATTTACAAGGGTGGAGGCGGCGTGTCTATTTACGGCAAAACTAAGAGCTCCGGGTCGCTGTCAAGCCTAGCGAAAATCGAGGCTTTCATTGAAGAATGTGAAATGAAGCGTCTCGATCTGGAGGATCATGAGTTTTGGACTAAGGATTATTTGCCACCTGTTAGAACAACCGAGACCCCGAGGGAAAAATTGTCTTCGATCACATACAGATCAAGGTGATAAGTACGCGTGAACCCCTCTTGGGATGCGGCCCCCTCCCGCCATGGTTGCGAAAAAAAAGGTGCATTTACGCCATGGATGGTGAAGATGCCAGAACGGACAACCTATGCTTCTGGAGATGTCTTGCGGTAAAGGAGAGGGTAGATGTAGTACGGGGAACGGAACGTCTAACAAAAACAGCCCTCGCCCTAGCCCGAAAGTACTACGAGGACCCCAAGCTTAAGCGTAAGGACGTGCGCCCCACAAGGCTGGTGGATCTGGAGGGCGTTGCAAAGCAATTCAAGGTCAACATTAGGGTCTTTGAACCCAAGACAAACTCCGAGAAAGCACCATGGCGGCTCGTCTATGGTCAAAAGCAACACAAAAAAGGTTTAGATGGCATCAATATTGGTATGCTGGGCGGGCACTGTTTTTACATCAGGGATTTAGATGTGCTGGCTCAACAGAAATGGGAATGTGAGATATGCAAACAACTGTTTACCAAAAGCAACCACCTCACGCGGCATAAAAAGAACGAATGTGAGGGTGTCAAGACGACGATTATCTGCAAGGGTGGGAAGGTCAAACGTATGCCGGGCAGGGCGAAGAAGGTCTTTTACGATGAGTGTTTTAGTTATGAGGCCTCAAAATGGATAGAATATATGGCAGGGCAAACCGGAAGGCATATCCATCATGCCTTATGTGGTCATGGTGGTGAACGTGTTATCCGTGAGGGTAAAAAGGAGTGGAAGGTTGATGGATATGAACCTATATCAAAGACCGTTTACGAGTACAACGGTTGTAGGTGGCACGGCTGCCCCTGTCTGTCCGGGAGAACCAAGGCGGACAAGGCTCATTACGCTGCAACCCAGTCTAAGGAAAGGATGATACGGGAACAGGGGTACAATCTCGTCACAGCTTGGGAGTGTGATAAAGCACCCAAAATCAAGAGGTACTTTCAGAAAAAATTCAAGCCCTACCCCCACTATATTGTATTTGATTTCGAAGCCCTCCTATCACCTTTAAGTTACCAGCAAACCGCTGATCTAACATACCTTTCGAGACATATTCCAATAAGCGTTGGCATTGCCGATAGTTTGAATGGGGACCCGACGTTCATCGAGCATGAAAATCCCAAGACCTTGGCCAAACAGTTTGTGGGGGAGCTTGAAAAGAGGCATGCCCTCATTGTGAAAGAGGTCGAGGGAATGTACCCGAAGCCCGACGACTTTGACATGCTCTCCAAAAAGAACCAGGAGTTGTGGGATGAGTGGGTAAATCAAGTAGCTGTAATAGGGTTTAATTCCGGCAAGTACGACATCAACCTGATCAAGCGGTATTTTGTCGAAGAGATCGCGCAAGGCGATAAGATCAAGGTGGCGGAAAAAGATAATGACTACATGTTCCTCACTACCTCGAGGTTTAAATTTCTAGATATCAAAAATTTCCCGCTCCCGGTCTAAGCTATGACGGTTGGTGCAGGTCGTTGGAATGTAAGCTCGAAAAGCTTGTGTTTCCGTATGAATGGCTTGTTAGCCACGACAAGCTGAACCATGTGGGGCCTGTGGCGCACGAAGATTTTTATAGTCGTCTAAGTGGGAAAAACACACTATCTTCAGAAGAGTACGAGACATCATTCTGCGCCGAGTTTTACAAACGAGGCTGTGTAACCATGATGGATTGGCTACGTGAGTACAATATGGCCGACGTGGAACCGTTTCTTGAGGCCGTGGATAAGATGAGGCTGCAGTATTACACCGACGAGATAGACATTTTGAAGGATGCGGTCAGTATTCTGGGTGTATCAATGCGGTACGTGTTGAACAAGTCCCTACGGCTGAGCCCAAAGTTGGAGCTATACGCCCCAGGAGACCCATGCAGGCATAGGTGTAAGGACTCTTGTTATAGCAAGACTTGTAAGGCCTGCAGGGAGGTACGGAAAGCATGTGAGTACCTCGAGGACCTTGAAGAGATTGGAGATGCGTATGAGGTAAGAAGGGGCAAGCACAAGTGTACTATCGATAGGGCCTACCAGTGTGGCATTGCAGTGTACCAACTAGCCAAGCTTCGCATGCTCGAATTTTACTACGATTTTCTGGACAAGTACGTGGATCGTCGAGACTTTGAGTACATTTACATGGACACTGACAGTGCCTATTTTGCCATCTCCGGGGAAGAGTTGAGGGATGTCGTTCGCCCCGAACTGGTTGACGAGTATGATGAGGACGTGAAAAATTGGCTCGTCACCTATAAGTAGTCAAGTCGGACGGGAGGGTTATTTAAACCTGAGTTCGTTGGGTTTAGAATGATAGCCCTAACCGCCAAATGCTACTTCGTGGAGGGTAAGGCTGGTACAAAATTTTCTTGTAAGGGCATGTCAAAAAAGCAAAATGCCGTGACTTGGGATAGATACCTAAGTGCGCTGGGGGGTGGTATGGACATGGCTAAAAATGTGGGCTTTAGGGTACATGAGCAGGGTATGATCACGTACGAACAGAACAAACTCGGCCTCTCGGCGTTTTATGACAAAAGAATCGAGCACGATGACGGCGTACATACCTCCCCGCTTATGGTTTAAGGGAATAAAATGGACATATGCACACTAATCGCTATACTACTACATACCATGATAGTCTATGTACTTTTTCGAAACAAAAAGTTACTAATAAAGATGTCCGATCTTGCACAAATATTTGACACAGCCTCTACAGAAACCTATGAGCAGATAGAGAAACCTAATGATAAGAGGCCCTACGCAGGGGCAAGGGACATTTGTTACCGAAAAAATGTACCGAGGCGTTTATCGACAAGCTTCCCGATGAGTCTGTAGAAGGGGTACATGCCGAGTACATTCAACAGGAGCTCAATGAAAAAAGGGAAAGGACAGCCAGGGCACTTTCGACTCATGCAATAAGCATATATGCAAGTATGATTGGGAAATTCGTGGACATCGACAATGTAGAGGAATTACGTCGAGATATCGAAGAGGATCCCATAATCAGGGATAGTATGACAGATCTCGTGATTCTTGTATACTTCACTATTGGGAGGTGTCTGGCACCCCTCTTGGTAGCAGGCCATACTGCGAGGCATATGGGTAAGAAGAAAGAGGATGCGGAGGAGGAGAAAGAGCCTCAGGCGGCACTATAATAAATGGGTGAGAAAGAGAAACAAGAAGAAGAGCGAGTCATTACAAAGGCTGTAAAGCACCCGGGGTGTGTGGCCCAGGGACACAAGTTGGCAGCACTGATGAGGAAGAGGAAGGAAGAAATGAAACAACAAGAGGGCTTTGTAGAGCCTGCCGCCAAGGCCTCTTCTGGGACCAGTTCCGTACAGTCCATGGATAATGTATACCTTTATGGCGTAGGTACGCTTGCTGTGCTTGCGATAGGGGTTGGCGTATGGTATAAGTTTGGCAGGGGCGGCAAAAATGGTGGAGAAACCAAACCTACCCCCGAACCTCAACAAAAGGGTAAAGCTCATCCTGATTTCTTTAAAATGCTCTAGTAATAAATGACGACGGCAAGCAACATTAGTCCGAAGGAAACAATGGTTATTGACTCCTTATGGGAATCAGTCAGGCTGGTATCATATACAATCCTCATAGCTATGGGTGCGAAGAAGGCCCTAGGAGTTTCTAGACCTAGGGCAAAGATGGACTTGGAGGACGGCCTGAAGCTCGCCGGCTATATGACGGCAGCGATCTTATTCGACGAGTACGCGATCAAGCAGGGATGGTATAGGAAATCATTGATACCTCCAAAATGACCGCGGCAGGTAGGGCAAGTCGTGAAATGGCCGTCAAGAAGGGATGGCTCCCAGGATCCATTGTCCCCAAGCAACCAAAATAGAGCACCCGGTAAAAATTTTCCAGGAAATGCTACTCAAAATGCAAAAAAGTCTTAACCCTGGATAATTTCGGAATCAAGCCTTGTGGTCAGCTAAATCAACAGTGCATAAATTGCCTCAATATTAGCAAGACATCACTCAAACGTCGTACAAAATGTGAACATATAGGCAATAAGCCCTTGTATGAGCTAATGAATATTTGTAGGGCCCATATTGAGGCCCAGTTTTCCGAGGGTATGACATGGGAGCTCTACGAATTTTTGCACATTCATCATAGAGTCCCATTCAAATATGTTGAAACAGGCAGGTACCCAACGCTTGCCGATGTTTCCAAAGCATTACACAGGGCGAGTACCTTCAAGTAAATGAATAAGATATGCAAAAAAATGTTAGCCCTGGACAGTTTTAGGTTTAGGGGGAATGGTAGGACTAAGAGCTGCATAGATTGCCTCGATAAAGCCAAGGCTAGGCGGCGTATAAAATGTAATGACCCTGTTATCGAATACGAGGTAGACCCCCTCGGAATAGACAGAGAGATTCAGGGGCTTGAGCAGGATGAGAATTACCTACTTTTGTATATATTTTTAACATATGGTATCCTACCCCGGTACATCGAACTCGTCGAGGCACCACCCGAGAGATATGAAAAGGAACTACTCGTCAAAAGGTACCGCAATGCATTGCGATGCCTATAGGGAAAATTAACATATACTCCACCACCCTTGGAATATAAGGCCCGAAATACCAAGCTCTGCCCCGCATGCCACGGCTTCCTAGAGAATAAACATGGGGGTGTGTTGATATGTTTGAGATGTGCGGGGGTATTCTCAAAGGTATCCGATCAAAAATGGCTATATTACTAAATGCTAGATATTATTAAAAGTCCCCATACGGCAATCTTTACAGGCCCGACAAGTTGTGGCAAGACACAACGTGTCCTTGACCTTCTAGAAAAAGAGTATAGGAAGCACTTCAATAATATTATCATCCTATGCCCCACCCTACGATGGAATGCCACCTGTTTGGAGAGGGCCTCACTCTGGAAGGACCCATATGTGTTTTTGATAGATCCTAAGGACCAGCTGTTTGAATGGATAGAAAGGGTATCATCGCTGCTGTCGGGGGAAGACAGTCTCTTCATAGTCGACGATATGATATCTGACGAGAGTCTCGACAAGAAAAGGTAGCCGTTGCTTGAGTTATCCGTTTCGGGCAGGCATAGAAGGCACAGCCTGTGGCTATTAACCCAATCCAATACAGCTCTCCCCAAAAATTTGAGGAGACAGAAGAAGCAGTTGTTTGCCTGGTACCCCCATGACCGTTCGGATTTGAAGCTGCTGGTCGAGGAAACCAACCTTATTTCGGACTGGGATGAAATCAAGGCCGAGTTGAAAAAATCGAAACACTCTTGCTTGTACGTGAGATTGGAACACCCTCGAACTTGGAATATTTTGGGGTGAGCACGGTGAAATCCTCCGGGTGGGCATTGGTATATAGAAAATGTCGTCGCAAGTTAAGTTCAACGCAGAGACCATCGAAACCCTGTCCAGCAATCAAAACCAGCCGCTTTTTAAAAGGGCAGATATTGGTCGTTTTTTAGGCATTTCTGACATCCCGCGCAGTTTTAAATATTTGACCGGGGAAACCATAACAAGGCAAGAAATTGTGGGGTTGAAGGGAGGCCAGGGTGGCACCCTAGGCCTTGGAAGAGGGAAAAATCCGCATGATGTATTTGTCACATTGGATCAATCATTGGAGATTGTGCGTCGTTCCCGAAAACCAAAGGCTGTGGGTTTAATCAAATGGCTTGCTCGGGCGGGTGTGAAAAAACTACAGGACGAGCTCGAGAAGCAGCGTCAGGCCATCGAGGACAGAGATATTGCCGTCACTATACTCGGAGAAGATCTTGACTCTAGGGATGAAGAACTTGTGGAGCTGGGGTACGAGCTGGAGGTACAGGCCAAGGAACATGCGAGGCTAAAGGAAAGACATGTTCCACATCGATATCAATATGATACCGTACTATGTGTGGTTGATAAAAACGATCCTAATGAGCATGGAAAAAAAGGTATACATAGGCACTATATGATCCGATGTCAGCGTAAGCAACTCAGCACAAGAATAAGCACGTTGGGGGCGATGTATCCCGATATGACTGTGAGGAAACCGGAATGCGACGATGCAAATGCCGTACATGCTTGGTGCCGATTCAGGGACGATACCTTAGGCATTGAGAATTATTACCTCAATCACTTCACGCTACCTGACGATGATACGCGGGATCTATTCGAGGGTATGTTTGACATTGATATGTCGTAAATGGACGCTAATTTTTACTACCCACAAGAGTAGTGAAAATTACCACTCTTTGATTTATTGTGGAGGTACCTCAACATCCTCCGGTACCAGCATCAATTCTTCTGACACGAAGCTTCTTTCAGGACCATCCTTCAAATAGTATAAAACACGGCTACATGCTACTATACGGTCCAACCTATACATTTTCCTGCTCCAAAAGGCGTCAGTAGCGCGTCTTTTCGAGTCCCCATGTTCTCCCTCCGGCTGTAGCAAATACAGGCATAATCCATCCTCGGGTAGGGTTTTCTCTTCGGGATATTGCTGGCTTTTTGCAAGAGGTACCTGCTCAAGCTTGATCGCCTTGTTAGGTTTCATATCGATCATGGCAGTCTTGGTATTGTTGAGACTTTTGACGATAGTGTACAGGTGCTTGACCCATATGCTACTATCCTCACCGGAAACCAGCTCCTGTGCATCCTGGGGCTTGAAGAGCCTTTCAGCGAGTACATTGTTGTAGCTCTCCACAAAGGCCGTGAACGTATGGTGGTATTTGGTGGTAGCCCTCTTGATTTCCACAGCTTTACCCTCCAGTAGCATTGTTACATCGGATTTACAGACCCTTCAAAATGACCGACCGCTTACGCCAGGTCGGGTTGTTTTGATTCTATCACGGATCAATTTCACTACCTGAGCAGAAAGCGGTATAAGAAACAAGGCCGGTGCGTCTGATGAAGCCCTTGTTTCTTAGGTCATCCCTTTACCCACACAACATCCTTTCTCTACATACGATACTTCGAATCCTCCACTGGAGATTAGGGACACCCAATCAAAAAACAAATATATATCCTTGATCATGTCCGCGACCTCGCTAGCCTTTTTGGTACGCAGGGGTCTAGCTACTTTGTACCTCGAGGCCACATCAATACCTGTCAGAATATATTTGTAGGTGCTTCCATATAACTTTTCATGTGGCATATACAACAAATCAAACTGATGCATCTCATTGGGTGTTGTAATGGTAAAATGCGGGTAGTCTATACGTTTCGGACCTTTGATGTGCCTCAGCCACAAGAGTTGACGGGACAGCCAGTGGGTAACCTTCTTTTTTGATAGACCGCTCTCCTTCGCAAGCAGCCTGATACCTTTGCGGCCGGCCCACAGATGCCCTGGGGTATAGTACATTTGGCCTAATTTCTCCGCCTCCTCATCGGTAACGATATGTGATGCTTTTAACATGTTTATTATACATGTTAAAAACGTTTTTACAGATGCTTGTATGCTACGAACCCTAGCAGAGATAGGGGGCCAAGGATGAATGCGAGCTCGCCGTCTTGTTGTTTTTTGGAGGGTGTTTAAAAATCCTTCAATTGCGGGGCCTTAATTTCTGAGGCGATATAGAATTTGTACATGTCGTCATCCAATTCACGAAGGCTCTTGCCGGCCTTAATTTGCATCTACCTTTCCTTTGCAAACCAATCGAGCTTGGCTTGCCTATTTATAATCCATTCTGCCTGAGCAGAATTTAATTTCTCGACCGCCTCATCGTGCCTCTTACGCTCCGCCCCTCCATGTCCCGAGAGCTTACTTAATAGATAGTTGGTGCCACTGAAGGACAATGCATTTATCGCAGCACCTGCAACAAGGACAGCAATTGTAGCCATTTATTGTTTGGCCTTCTTGCATTCCTTGCAGCGATACCTCCTTTTTTCATGGGGGCATATTTGACTTCCCCCGCACTCTCCCTGTGATGGGGGCAAATGCTTCCAACGCCACATTCTTTACATATTGTTCTCCTTTTTTCATGGGGGCATATTTGACCACCCTTGCATTCCGTACATTCGCCCCTCGCCCTTTCATGGGGGCACCTATTGCATCTCTTTGACGCTTTGCCGGCATCGAGACATTTTATGCATGTCCTCGTTAGTTGACCATTTTTCACCACACTGAATGCATCCGGTAAAAGACTCTTTTTACAACAAGGACAGCTCCTGGTTCCCTCCAAATTGCATTCCTTGCATTCCTTGCAGCGATACCTCAATTTCCCATGGGGGCATATTTGACTTCCCCCACATTCCTTACAGGTGGATCTCCGCCTTTAATGAGGGCAAATCTCACTTCCCCCTCATTCCTTACATATTGCTCTCCGCCTACCATGGGGACACTTTGTACGTTCCCGCGACGCCCTCTTAATATCGAGGCATTTGAGGCACATTTTTGTCAAACCAATTTTCACCACCTTAAAGGCATCCGGTAAAAGACTCTTTTTACAACAAGGACAGCTCCTGGTTCCCGCCATATTCATATTAACTCGTATTTGTCCCAGAGAACAAATACGAGTTGTGGTCACTAGTACTCCACAGAATGATAACGCCCACCTAAAATATTTAACTGAGCATCCATCAGCAAGTAGACGTAACATCGGATGTCCCCGGTGCCGTCGGCTTTTTTGGTCATATGGAGAGTGATGCCGTCACTAAGCCTCTGTAGAGGTCTCCCGCTACCATGTAGGGTATGGTCGGGAGATGCTCTGAAATCAACGAATAACGCATACCTTTCATTGAAGAATTGGCCAATTGTCACATTCGAGTCGTGACTACCAAAAAGGTTGGCAATCTGCTCCAGGTGATCCTTGGGAAGCATGGCATGGCTATGCAGTTCTTTAGGTTCACCTTCCGCCGTAATGGATATCTTTTCAATTTTGGGATTATAGAAGATTTCATTTACACCGGAATAGGCCTTCACTTTCCCAGGGTCTATAAAGAGTAACAAGACACCTTTGAGACTCTTGGCAGGGGTATCGATTTGGAGGTTGTATGAGGTATCGGCCTTTTTCATGGTCACCACCTTGCTTCGTAGGATCCTTTCGGAGGGCAACGCCAGACGATTATACCTTGACATCATGGCACTTGCGAGACCTTCATGGGTGATCTTGTCAAATTCCAGTTTGATATTGGTTATCTGGTACGCTGCATCTGCTGCCTTGGCTGCCGTAGATCCCACGGCTGCTGTCCCTGTATCTTTGATGACATCGCTGTGCTGTGCGAAATGTAGGACAAATTGTAGCCTGTCATGTAGCTCTGCCGGGTAAAACGGTAAGTCTCTGGTGAGTTCAAAGAGTTTTCCGAGTGGTATGCAGAAAGTGTTGCCATAAGCCGCAGCGATGGCTTTCTCCTCATCTGTCCCAATGTACTCAGTAGCCTTGACCTGCAGGGCTCTGATTGTACCATCATTGGGGTTAATGCCTTCCAAAATGAGGTTGTTTTCCCTGTCAAATTTGGGCAGCCACAGGTCCCGGTACAATGCCAGGATATTGCAATCAGATATATTTTGAATTTCATTGCCATCCAAGGTAACTCGCAGATTTTTAACCAGGCTTTTGCCTATGTTGCTGACCAGGGTACGCTTCGCATTGGTCCCCGTCAGCAAAAGGTCAAATAAGAGCTTTAGGCTGCCTGGAAAAATGACATCATTCTGAGACATGTTAGGTATATCAACGTAGAGATCCTCATTTTGATTGATTGTAGAGGGTATGTGGCTTATCTGAACCCTCTGTTTTCTGCCTTTAATCCCAAAAAGCTGTTTCGTATCTGCGTAGGGGTCTAGGGTTGTTCCGAATACACTCATGTTTATTATATAGGGGAATCTGTAATAAAGATGCCAACTAATCCAGTATTTGATCATGATGATCTTCCGGATGAGGTCGGAAGGAATGATAATAAACCCGATGATAACACGTCAAAACTCCCATCAACGCCAGGGCCTTCAACTCAAGGAGAACAACAGGGCGTCCCGGGGGCTGGCCTTTCAGAGCAGAGGCAAAAATTGCTAAAGGATAAGGTCGACGACCTCTACGAACGTTTTGAGGAGAGACTGGGGAGGCCTATTGCGATACCATATGACGAGTTTAGGCTGGAAGAGAAACGTCTTTTTTTCAACGAGATTGGCCTTACAGCATTAATTACGAAAGATAGGGGTGGGTTGCGAGCCGCCGGGGAGATGATCAAGAGATTGAAGGCAGATCTCGTGCGAGCCCTAGGCTTTACCGACTATGTTACTACACCCAACAGTGGTAAGGCAGCAGCCCAGGCACTTGGGCAAAGGATAGATGACATTGTAAGGAAAGATGGGACTGATTATATTATTTCTATGGAATCAATAGAGGAGTTCGTCAATGCCACGGAAAACGTTATGGAAGAGACTTCTTTTGGCGGCACTGATGACGGTATCACCGAACGTGAAAGAAGGGGCCTTAATCTTGAGCTTCAAACTATAAGGGGTAACCTGAGAAGCCTAGCAAGTAAGATCATCTCATTTGATAGCGATAGCGAATGATAGTGCATTCCTTGCATTCCTTGCAGCGATACCTCAATTTCCCATGGGGGCAAATCTCACTTCCCCCTCATTCCTTACATATTGCTCTCCGCCTACCATGGGGACACTTTGTACGTTCCCGCGACGCCCTCTTAATATCGAGGCATTTGAGGCACATTTTTGTCAAACCATTTTTCACCACCTTAAAGGCATCCGGTAAAAGACTCTTTTTACAACAAGGACAGCTCCTGGTTCCCGCCATATTCATATTAACTCGTATTTGTCCCAGAGAACAAATACGAGTTGTGGTCACTAGTACTCCACAGAATGATAACGCCCACCTAAAATATTTAACTGAGCATCCATCAGCAAGTAGACGTAACATCGGATGTCCCCGGTGCCGTCGGCTTTTTTGGTCATATGGAGAGTGATGCCGTCACTAAGCCTCTGTAGAGGTCTCCCGCTACCATGTAGGGTATGGTCGGGAGATGCTCTGAAATCAACGAATAACGCATACCTTTCATTGAAGAATTGGCCAATTGTCACATTCGAGTCGTGACTACCAAAAAGGTTGGCAATCTGCTCCAGGTGATCCTTGGGAAGCATGGCATGGCTATGCAGTTCTTTAGGTTCACCTTCCGCCGTAATGGATATCTTTTCAATTTTGGGATTATAGAAGATTTCATTTACACCGGAATAGGCCTTCACTTTCCCAGGGTCTATAAAGAGTAACAAGACACCTTTGAGACTCTTGGCAGGGGTATCGATTTGGAGGTTGTATGAGGTATCGGCCTTTTTCATGGTCACCACCTTGCTTCGTAGGATCCTTTCGGAGGGCAACGCCAGACGATTATACCTTGACATCATGGCACTTGCGAGACCTTCATGGGTGATCTTGTCAAATTCCAGTTTGATATTGGTTATCTGGTACGCTGCATCTGCTGCCTTGGCTGCCGTAGATCCCACGGCTGCTGTCCCTGTATCTTTGATGACATCGCTGTGCTGTGCGAAATGTAGGACAAATTGTAGCCTGTCATGTAGCTCTGCCGGGTAAAACGGTAAGTCTCTGGTGAGTTCAAAGAGTTTTCCGAGTGGTATGCAGAAAGTGTTGCCATAAGCCGCAGCGATGGCTTTCTCCTCATCTGTCCCAATGTACTCAGTAGCCTTGACCTGCAGGGCTCTGATTGTACCATCATTGGGGTTAATGCCTTCCAAAATGAGGTTGTTTTCCCTGTCAAATTTGGGCAGCCACAGGTCCCGGTACAATGCCAGGATATTGCAATCAGATATATTTTGAATTTCATTGCCATCCAAGGTAACTCGCAGATTTTTAACCAGGCTTTTGCCTATGTTGCTGACCAGGGTACGCTTCGCATTGGTCCCCGTCAGCAAAAGGTCAAATAAGAGCTTTAGGCTGCCTGGAAAAATGACATCATTCTGAGACATGTTAGGTATATCAACGTAGAGATCCTCATTTTGATTGATTGTAGAGGGTATGTGGCTTATCTGAACCCTCTGTTTTCTGCCTTTAATCCCAAAAAGCTGTTTCGTATCTGCGTAGGGGTCTAGGGTTGTTCCGAATACACTCATGTTTATTATATAGGGGAATCTGTAATAAAGATGCCAACTAATCCAGTATTTGATCATGATGATCTTCCGGATGAGGTCGGAAGGAATGATAATAAACCCGATGATAACACGTCAAAACTCCCATCAACGCCAGGGCCTTCAACTCAAGGAGAACAACAGGGCGTCCCGGGGGCTGGCCTTTCAGAGCAGAGGCAAAAATTGCTAAAGGATAAGGTCGACGACCTCTACGAACGTTTTGAGGAGAGACTGGGGAGGCCTATTGCGATACCATATGACGAGTTTAGGCTGGAAGGGAAACGTCTTTTTTTCAACGAGATTGGCCTTACAGCATTAATTACGAAAGATAGGGGTGGGTTGCGAGCCGCCGGGGAGATGATCAAGAGATTGAAGGCAGATCTCGTGCGAGCCCTAGGCTTTACCGACTATGTTACTACACCCAACAGTGGTAAGGCAGCAGCCCAGGCACTTGGGCAAAGGATAGATGACATTGTAAGGAAAGATGGGACTGATTATATTACTTCTATGGAATCAATAGAGGAGTTCGTCAATGCCACGGAAAACGTTATGGAAGAGACTTCTTTTGGCGGCACTGATGACGGTATCACCGAACGTGAAAGAAGGGGCCTTAATCTTGAGCTTCAAACTATAAGGGGTAACCTGAGAAGCCTAGCAAGTAAGATCATCTCATTTGATAGTGATAGCGAATGATAGTGCATTCCTTGCATTCCTTGCAGCGATACCTCAATTTCCCATGGGGGCAAATCTCACTTCCCCCTCATTCCTTACATATTGCTCTCCGCCTACCATGGGGACACTTTGTACGTTCCCGCGACGCCCTCTTAATATCGAGGCATTTGAGGCACATTTTTGTCAAACCATTTTTCACCACCTTAAAGGCATCCGGTAAAAGACTCTTTTTACAACAAGGACAGCTCCTGGTTCCCGCCATATTCATATTAACTCGTATTTGTCCCAGAGAACAAATACGAGTTGTGGTCACTAGTACTCCACAGAATGATAACGCCCACCTAAAATATTTAACTGAGCATCCATCAGCAAGTAGACGTAACATCGGATGTCCCCGGTGCCGTCGGCTTTTTTGGTCATATGGAGAGTGATGCCGTCACTAAGCCTCTGTAGAGGTCTCCCGCTACCATGTAGGGTATGGTCGGGAGATGCTCTGAAATCAACGAATAACGCATACCTTTCATTGAAGAATTGGCCAATTGTCACATTCGAGTCGTGACTACCAAAAAGGTTGGCAATCTGCTCCAGGTGATCCTTGGGAAGCATGGCATGGCTATGCAGTTCTTTAGGTTCACCTTCCGCCGTAATGGATATCTTTTCAATTTTGGGATTATAGAAGATTTCATTTACACCGGAATAGGCCTTCACTTTCCCAGGGTCTATAAAGAGTAACAAGACACCTTTGAGACTCTTGGCAGGGGTATCGATTTGGAGGTTGTATGAGGTATCGGCCTTTTTCATGGTCACCACCTTGCTTCGTAGGATCCTTTCGGAGGGCAACGCCAGACGATTATACCTTGACATCATGGCACTTGCGAGACCTTCATGGGTGATCTTGTCAAATTCCAGTTTGATATTGGTTATCTGGTACGCTGCATCTGCTGCCTTGGCTGCCGTAGATCCCACGGCTGCTGTCCCTGTATCTTTGATGACATCGCTGTGCTGTGCGAAATGTAGGACAAATTGTAGCCTGTCATGTAGCTCTGCCGGGTAAAACGGTAAGTCTCTGGTGAGTTCAAAGAGTTTTCCGAGTGGTATGCAGAAAGTGTTGCCATAAGCCGCAGCGATGGCTTTCTCCTCATCTGTCCCAATGTACTCAGTAGCCTTGACCTGCAGGGCTCTGATTGTACCATCATTGGGGTTAATGCCTTCCAAAATGAGGTTGTTTTCCCTGTCAAATTTGGGCAGCCACAGGTCCCGGTACAATGCCAGGATATTGCAATCACTATATATTTTGAATTTCATTGCCATCCAAGGTAACTCGCAGATTTTTAACCAGGCTTTTGCCTATGTTGCTGACCAGGGTACGCTTCGCATTGGTCCCCGTCAGCAAAAGGTCAAATAAGAGCTTTAGGCTGCCTGGAAAAATGACATCATTCTGAGACATGTTAGGTATATCAACGTAGAGATCCTCATTTTGATTGATTGTAGAGGGTATGTGGCTTATCTGAACCCTCTGTTTTCTGCCTTTAATCCCAAAAAGCTGTTTCGTATCTGCGTAGGGGTCTAGGGTTGTTCCGAATACACTCATGTTTATTATATAGGGGAATCTGTAATAAAGATGCCAACTAATCCAGTATTTGATCATGATGATCTTCCGGATGAGGTCGGAAGGAATGATAATAAACCCGATGATAACACGTCAAAACTCCCATCAACGCCAGGGCCTTCAACTCAAGGAGAACAACAGGGCGTCCCGGGGGCTGGCCTTTCAGAGCAGAGGCAAAAATTGCTAAAGGATAAGGTCGACGACCTCTACGAACGTTTTGAGGAGAGACTGGGGAGGCCTATTGCGATACCATATGACGAGTTTAGGCTGGAAGGGAAACGTCTTTTTTTCAACGAGATTGGCCTTACAGCATTAATTACGAAAGATAGGGGTGGGTTGCGAGCCGCCGGGGAGATGATCAAGAGATTGAAGGCAGATCTCGTGCGAGCCCTAGGCTTTACCGACTATGTTACTACACCCAACAGTGGTAAGGCAGCAGCCCAGGCACTTGGGCAAAGGATAGATGACATTGTAAGGAAAGATGGGACTGATTATATTATTTCTATGGAATCAATAGAGGAGTTCGTCAATGCCACGGAAAACGTTATGGAAGAGACTTCTTTTGGCGGCACTGATGACGGTATCACCGAACGTGAAAGAAGGGGCCTTAATCTTGAGCTTCAAACTATAAGGGGTAACCTGAGAAGCCTAGCAAGTAAGATCATCTCATTTGATAGCGCGATTAACAAGGCAAATGGTGATATAAAAAAACTTGAGGGGAAGAAGGCCAGGGCAACCGAGGGGCAAAAGGTTAACATTGATATAGAAATAGAAAATCTTAATGATAAGATCGAAGATTTAAACGATAAGAAGGAAGCCACGCAGAATGCACGTAGCCTACTTTCCAAGGAAATTTACGGTCAGCTGAGGACCATCAAGGAAACCTTGATGAAAATTGCCGGGGATGACACGTCCATGCTGGAGAAGCTAAAAATCCTCTTCAGGGAGCAAGGGATCACTATAGCCAGTGTGGTTTCAGCTATTGGGCTAATAAGTACAATCGTGCTTGCGGCTACAGGAGGTGGTGCCGCGGCGGGTGCTGCAGGAGGAAGTGCCGCAGGAAAGGGTTTCGTGGAGAAGCAGTTGGAAAGGCTTGGAAAGTTCCTGAAATACCTAGCAGGTAAGGCAGGTGTTGCATTGCCGGGGATAATGGGTACCATAGTCTCGTTCTTTTTGAGGGTAGCGGCAACCGTTGTCGAATACGCAGCCAGGCATCTGTACATGGCAATCGCTGCCGCCGTTGGATTTGCCGTGTTCTATGTTAGGGGGGTCTAATATTTTTTAGCCCATATGTAGGCGATAATGATTCCTACCCCTGTCGTGATTAATGCGGCCTTCGTATCCTCGTGCTGGTTTTGTGGGGGTTGTTCGGTGGTATGTGTATGAGGCGTAACATGTATGGGAGGTAGTTTGATATCTGCTCCATGTCTGATGGTTTGCTCGGTATGCCTAGGGGGTGTGGTATGTATAGGTGTTTTGGTAATATGCTTGGGGGTGTAGTATGTATAGGTGTTTTGATAGTATGCTTGAGTGGTGCGGCAGCCGCATGCCTGACAATAGGCTTGTTGTTCACATCAACCTGGGTACCAATATTGACATTGGCAGGTGCTATCAGGATATTGTTGTTGTACCCTACAATCCTGCCTATGCGCAAGTTCATATCAGAAGGCAGCATGTACACGCTGGGCATGACAGCAAAATGCACCGGAGTCCAGGCATATTGCAACACCTTCTGGAATTCTGTAATATCATGCCCCACATTCTCTTGACGCTGTACCATAGCCTCGAATTTCTGCATCAGGATTTGCCTTGCTGTGTAATTATCCGCACCCGAGCCTAGTAGTGACGCCTTGGCCGCAACCTGCGACCCAAGCAACAAGACCACATAAACCCTTATGCTCTCGTTTAGTTTGGTAAGACCTTCCGATGTCAAGCCCTGACTTGTGGGGGTAATGAACTTGCCACAATCACCATCAGCCTGTGGCCACCATGAACCATTTGTCAATGACGCTCCTATTGATTTGAATTTGTACATGCCCCTGGCATCTGCACCATACTCACGACACACCTGTGCATATCCGGATGTGGAATAGGGGTTTTTATAGTTTGCAAACCCCTCGTTATAAGGCATGGGTGCCTTCATTCTTGCAAGAATGCGACGCATGTGGTAGTATACATGGAATTTAAAGATGGCGTTGACAAGGGGCATGGAGCCCGTCAGGTGCTTAGCAGAGATGCCTAATGCGGTTGTTGCGCAATGGATCGCGAAATTGACCTGTACGTTCCAGTAGTCCAGAGCTTGTCCCTTCCAACCCACAATAACGGGGTCAGTCAGCAGATTTGTTGAAGGCTTAATTGGGTATTTGGTAAAATCAGGGAATGCCACAGAGATATGTGAGTCTGCAGACACGTACAGGTGCTGTTGCTCCAAATGTGTAATACCAAGTGGCCATTCTCCCCTGTTGGACTTGTACTTTGCCTTGGGGTTGTATGAGTAGATATTCATCGTTTTGTTTTAAAGAAAACGATGAAGGAACTTATACATTGCAGATATATACAAGCCCACGATATTCGAAGACTATCTGGGGCAGGATAGTAGAATTGCCTTGAAATCGATAAGTATTAGGCCTGTATGGTTGAACCTTTACAGCGCTAATGAGCTCGTCATACGTAACATGGGCCCCAACCAGAGGGAGATTAGGATCGAAATTATGAACGGTCTATACAGGGTCGAGGACCTGGCGGCTATCGTGAACAGTCAGGCACAGGACAGGATCAAACTGTTTGTCCTGAAAAATGGACTCTGTAGGCTCCGTGTCACTGATGGGTACACGGTGGTGATTCATCGACAACTGCAGGAGCTCCTGGACCTACCCTACAATCCTAGTAAAATATATTATATGAAGGGTGATTATGATGCCTTATATAAGACCGACGTCTATATTCGGCTACGACTTATTTGCCCTCAGCTTGGCGAATGTGATGTCTAAAATTCTCGCCTTATTAGCCACTAGGGAAAACGCTTGGGGAGACATGCTGACCTGGAGTTTTGACACTCCGATATACCTTCCTTTGAAGGGGTCAACAGATCGCCTCGAGTTTATGCTGACGGATGAATTTCACCATGAGAAGAACGTTTCGTTCACCGGCCTCACAATGCATTTGCTAATAGAATAAATGACGGATATTAGTAAACTGTACCCCAGTTTGCCTAATGCGCCGGCATATGCCGATATGCAGGAGGAGGGCCAAAAGTATAGGCTTGATGAAATAAATCAGATCGAGAAGTATTTTCGAAGTGAGATTAGGGAGCGGGATAAGTTAGCAAAAAAAATTAAAATGCATAGGACCTGGGTACGATTTTGTGATCATGGATTATTAGGGGTTTCAGTCATCACCTCGGGTATCGGGGTGGGTACGTTGTTATCTGGGATTGGTGTACCGCTTGCCGTGGCAATGTGTGGCCTTTCGTTGGCTGTTGGGATGGGTCAGGCAGGCCTTAAGACTGCTGGAAGAAGGTTGGGGGTAAAGTCAAAAAAGCATGAGAATATAAGGCTTATCGCCGAGGCTAAATTGAAATCAATCGTTGACCTTATATCAAAAGCGGTAGAAAATGGAGAAATCTACAAATACGAGTTCAGCCATATACTACAGGAGAAGCAAAAGTATATGGTACTTAAGGAACATATGCGACAGCGCTTTAACCGTATTGTGAACGCCCTCAATGAAGAGGAGCGCAACCAGCTGGTTGCAAAAGGTAGGCAAGAGGGCAGGGATGACGTTTTAAAAAAACTTCAATCTGTACAGTATGCCGGCGGTATCTAGATTCCCCACCTAAGTATAAGCCCTAAATTTATATTTCATAGGCCTACGAGACCTATAAAATATATGGTTTTTCTAATCCTCATTCAGCAGCCATTCCTTTTTGAAGTCCTTGTACCGACATTCCACGACATGTACCTGTGGGTAGTGGTTTTTACCTTGCATGTACACCGATGAAATGGCCAGGATGGCACTGGCCTGGCAGGGCTCATCATAGGGTACTGGCATACCATGGAATTTAGTAGTGATCGCATCCTTGTAGTATTTGAGTTTGGCGTTCACGTAACGGTCCTTTTTCACGGGTTCCGTCGTCAATTGTTCGGAAATCAATTCTTCGATTTTGCTCCAAATTTGACGATATTTCGCTACCCAATCGGGGTACTCTTCAAAATCAAGGCCCATCGCTGGTACGGCATTAGCATTGTACCGGGTGACACCGTTCGGTGACCAGATTTTAGAGGGGGTTTTCACCCTCAAGGCTACGACGAGGTCTATGGTATGATACCCTATAACAAAACGTTGATCCTTACCCCCATTGGCCGGTACTGGATCTGACAGTGTCAGGCAGTCCACATTCATATCATTGATGTCCGTAAAGGTAGCCGCATAGTTAAAGAAAATTTTAGGGCTGACAAGCCCCTTTTCAAATTGTAGCAGCATCTTGTTTTTATTGTAATTCAAAACGATGTCAGAGGGTTACATGTCATCGTACATACACATCCGCCCCCGTTATATGTGATATAATCTTGATAGCAATGCCAGCATAAAATTTTACCATTTACCATGAGCCTTCGCCCACATGTACATCTATCATATTCATCCAACATACGTTTACAGTCCTTACATTGTTGTTCATCCATTTATTTCCATGTCATCGATATGATCCTCCAGATCATCAAGATGTTCCCTCAAAATCCTCGAATGTCTCATCCATTCATTCGCCCTACACTCTTTTTTCTAACGCCAGTGCCAACGCTACCAGTGGCAGGGAGATACCAACGCCAGCCAGTATTATGGCTAACATATTAAATTTTGCTTGAGCCATTTATTAGTAGTTGCACATGCCTTGCGTCTTTAATTTATCCGGCACATACTTCAGCGTGCGGGGATACTTTTCAACGGCCTTGTTACACATGTCCTGCGTCTTGAATTGATCTGGTACATCACTGAGCACCGAGGGATTTTTTTCAACGGCCTCGCTGCACATGTCTTGTGTCATGATATGATCTGGCACATACTTGAGCATCCAGGGATTCTTTTCAGCAGCCTTGTTGCACATGTCCTGTGTCCTGAACCTATCCGGCACATATTCGGGTGTCCCAGGATTCTTTTCAACGGCCTCGTTGCACATGTCCTGCGTCATGATATGATCCGGCACATCCAAAAGCATCCGGGGGTACTCCTCAATGGCCTTGTTACACATGTCCTGTGTCTTGAACCTATCCGGCACATACCCCAACATGCGTGGGTCCTCCTCAACAGCCTTGTTGCATATGTACGCCGTCCTGAACCTGTTCATTTATTGAAAATTTCAAACATTCAGAAGATTATAACCTGCTGAATGTTTTTTTTCCCCTAATTCCGGCACTGGCATACTTTCTTTCTCCTGCGGCATATGGTCGTCCAGGGGTTTTGATAATTTTCCTAGATATTGCATATGTACAGGGTCTTGAATTGATCCGAGTTATACCTGAACATGTTAATATCCGCCATAACAACCTTTTCACATATGTCATTCGTATTTACATGATCTGGGATATATTTTAACAGATGGGGTTTCTTACAAACGGCCCTATTGCACATGGCATGTGTCTTGAATTGATCCGGCACATATGGGTTAAAAAACGGTCCAGTGTATTTAAAAGTAGGAAGGGGCTTTTAAGAACTGAATTATTGAACTGATGGTGTATTCCATATCCAGAAATATCATATCTAGTAAATCAGTCCTATTTAAATATTTATAATTTTGAAGGCCCCTCTTGTTCGCGGCCTGCCTCATTTCTTTTAATTTCATTCGTTCTATTTCTTTGTTCATCCCTGTACAATATGTTAAAGGACAGAGGCTTGTAATATTGCTCGGTCTAGCGTGTCTTTATTGCGCATGCGTTAATTTTTGCTGATTATTAGCGGTATTTTGTGCAATGGAGTGTGACGAAAAGTTGTGACGTCACAAGTGAAATTGTGTATGATATTTTTTATGAGAGTTTGACCGTGATTTTTGCAAAAGTGTGTACCGAAGGACCCCGTATACTAGCTCCAAATGTCGCGGTCCTTTTCCTTGAGACTACCAAATTATTTGTATTTTGTTCTCTGACTGTCCTACCGTTATCATTTAAACAAAATATATCTTTCATAAACAGAGGGCTGCTGTTACTTATAGTTTTAAAGATTTCTATACACAATGACCGTAAGCGATTTACATTCATGTGACTCTTGCTGGAATCTTTAAGTAAATTTTCGTATGTACTCACCGTATCATTATACAGAAATCTTAATGCTCGTTTTTGTGTCATTTCGACTTTAGATAAAGATTTAGAAGAAGAAAAATGCTATATAAGGGAACAATAATTGAAATTTGCGTAGATAAAACTTTGAACTAAAATATATTTTGCTTGAAAGGATAAGAAACTTCTAAATCGAAATAAGGCATTTAGTTGGGCTGATGCTTTGCGACACAAATCACTAACATGTCTGTCAAAATTTAATTTATTGTCTATAGTCACACCTAGTAATTTCACGTTATTTTCACTTTCAATAGTTTTATTTCCTATGTCAAATTTTAGACCTAAATTATCTGCCTTTATTCTTTGTCAGAATTATCGAGTGAAACTTTTCAGGGTTTGCAATCATTTTATTATTTTTTAACCAGGAGAGGGCAGTTTTAGCTTCGTTTTCTAAAGTATTTGTCAAATTAGGAATAGAATTTGAGAAGTTGGATATTGTGTTATCATCAGCATAATTATATAGCTTATTTTTTTCTATAAAAAGAAACAAATCATTTATAAATATATTGAATATGATAGGTCCCAAAATAGAACCTTGTGGTACACCAGATAAGATAATTTGAAATAGACTATAGATCCCATTTATTCGAGTGGCTTGTTCTCTATCATTAAGATAAGATAGAATGAATTGAAGAGACTTATTGTCAAATCCATAAGAGCTAATTTAGCAATTAGTAAGTCATGTGGTACACAGTCAAAAGCTTTTGAAAGATCCATCAAGATCGCACCCACCACATAATTCTTATCAAGTTTACTCGTCCATTCCTCTATTAAGCGAATTAGTACTTGTTGGGTACTATAGCATTTCCTATAGGCGGAGAGAAAGTTCGACAATTTTGATTCCATATAAGCGGTTATTTGTTCTTTCATAACCCTTTCGTAAAATTTGGAAAAAACATTTAAAACACTGACAGGCCTGTAGTTTGATATTTTAGTTTTATCTTTTCATCCCTTATCCAATGGCGTTACAGCAGCTCGCTTAGCTTTGCTTGGAAATTTGTTTGAAACTATGCTACTATTTATAGCATCTGTTAGTGGCGTTATTAGGTGCCTTTTTGCTAATTTTGTCAGCTTTGATGGTATTGTATCCTCACCTGTTGATACTTTGGTGTTTAAATCATTAAAAAGTTTAGAAATTGTATTTTCATCAACTTCTTGGAATGTAAAGTTCTCATTGTTGTTAGAATCATTGATTTCCTTTATTTTAATGATACTAGGATGATTTTCAAAACTATCAACAATTTCTTCAATCATTTTTGACTTATCATTTACATTCTTATAATTTATTGATTTTGGTTTTATGCCACTAGAATTTTCTAAAATATTGATGTAGTAGTAGTTGAAAAGTTTGGTTAGCTGTTTTTTATCAGTAACTTAACTTTCATTTTGAACAATCGCTATATCTCCTTTGCTTATTCCACTTTTATTTGATATCAAGGGTTTAACAGTTTCCCAAAACGTTTTTTTGGAAATAAAACCTGATTCTGTTACCTTTTTGAAATGGTTTTTGATAGCCTTTTTGAGTAAATTTACACACTTGTTTCTCTGTTTCTTGTACGTGATTTTGTTTTCAGAAGTAGGATTTTTATTGTATTTATTTTTGAACCTAGACCTTGTATATATTGCCTTTTTTAACTCTTTTGTCATAAATGGTGCCTCGTTTCCACGTAGAATTTTTTGCTTCCGTGGGGCATGTTTTTCTATGATAGATGTGAAAACAATGATGAGGTTTTCATAATTCAGTTCAGTATCTTTACTATTACAAATAAAATTTGCGTTCTCAACATCACGTAAAAAGTTGGCTTCATTAAAATTTTTGTAACTTCTGTATACAATTTTCTTGAATGCTAAGCGTGCTAAATGAGATTTTAAAAATGTTTTCTTACCATTTGATGATGATCACTTAATCCTGTTTCACATGTTAGTGTGTGTTGAAAACATCTGGGTCTATTTGTAAGAATGACATCTATAGCTGTTCCGTTAGGACTAGCAAAACAAGTTTTGTTTTTGACAAGATTTTGAAGACTGAAAATATCACAGAAATTATTTAAGGTTTCGAAACCAGAATCGTTCGAGTTATGGCAATCGATATTTATATCACCCATAATTATTATGTTTTCGACTTTAGAAATAGCTTTATTCAAAGCTATTTCTAATTCCTCAAAAAGTTGTTTAAGTTTGAATGATGAGGTGGTCTATAAATAATCGTTAATTCTGAGCAAATGATTTCATTATTTGTTATACCCAAATCATTAACTTCTCTACAGGCTATTCCTTTCTTAACATATTCAATTAACCCTCCTCCATTTTTGATCCCATCTTTTCTAGTTCTAATTTCATTGTTATCAATATAGAATTGTTCGTTTGGAAAACTCTCATCTAGTTTGGTTTCAGCAAATACAAAATAATCAGGTGAAAATTTTGTCAGAATTTCTCTTGCATCAATTATTTTGTTTCTGAGACTATTAATGTTTAAATAGCGTAAAAGAGGATTGGAAGGGTACTTAAGTCGTAATTTATATATTTCATCTAAAGAACTTTGATGAGAATTATGTGTCGGATTTTGATCATTTCTATTTTGACTCCCAACACATTCATCAGGAATATCAGATTTATTATCATCGCACACTAGTCCAAGCCTATTGAATACCCCTGCTGATCTAAAAAATTATTTATAAAAGCAATAAAATTTCGTGCTAACATTATCTTACCATTCTCTCGTAAATGTATGCCATCTTTCCATAGGTGTTCTTTTGTGATATTGTTGTGTCGTAGCCATAACCGTGTAGATCGAATCCTTCTCTTAATAGTTTGTTAATACTGTTTATTCTATCAGAGTCGACACGTCTGCTCGTAACCAAGGCAGAGATAAAAACTTTTTCTACTCTGTTACGCACACATTTTTTACCGATGTTCAGGATCTGTTCGGCAATTTCGTTATCTGACGCTGCATTTAGATGACTTGATAAAAGATTGTTGATTCCTACATGGATAACGACAATATCAGGTCTTTCTTGTTCCAGTGTTGGGTGTACGTAATAATGCTGCGGCATGCTGCAAAGTCGCTACTTTTGCACACACGTAGGCCATGCAAACAGCGGTGAAAACTCGCTAGTCACATTCTTTAGCACGCCCACACACCAAAATAAATCACGCCGCGGCCCACGAAGGTCCTGAAATTCGTGAAAAATGGCCATGCAACAATTAGCACATTTTAAGAGTTTGGACTTAACCAAATAGCCTAAGACCCTAAGTTCTAAGTCCGGTCTGAACATTGACAAGTTCAAAATGTGTGAATCTAAAATAGAACATAGCCTACGCAATTAATTGTGGCGGCAAATAAACCGTCTCATCTAACATATCTTGACCAGGATTGTAGGTATACTCTAAGCCTGACTGGGTTTGTTGCATGAGCATATCCCTGCTCCCAGCTTGATTTCGAATTTCCACATGCTTATAAGAAAACATGTATCTTGCTTGAATTAAATGGAAAATTATAATAACTGTAATTTCCAAGACACACAAAAAAATTATGATCTAAAGCGGCACCGGAATGATATTTCCGTTAGATATTCCTTCCCAAGAATCGCTCTTAAACAAAACAAATTTCCCAATAAGTCAATTAAGTTTGTTCCGTAGCGATAGAAATGACAATCGGACACCAGAAAGACCAAAATGACAGCACTATCTACCCACTTTAAAAATAAAACCCGTTAATTCTTGCCTGATAGGCATTGAGTATGTTGGATGTAGTGATGGACTGTCTATGCCGGTGCTTAGCATTCCCTGATCTTTTTTAGCATTCTGGCGCGTATACTAGTTTTATTTGATTTGATTCGTAACTAACCTTGATATTAGAACACAAAAATGACTAAGTAAACTTTATAGAACAATTTTTAGCATAAATACAAAACAATACAAACAAATAACAGGAATAAATAAAGTACTAATATATATTGCGTTGTCAAAAATACTGACGAAAAAATTACATGCTATACTCTTTATTCAAATTTGCAAAAACTTATAAATAAATAAATACAACATTCTTCAATTATATAATTTATTACTTTCTTTTAAATAGAAAAATTATTACCAATAGGCTTCATTAGTGTGAGCGGAGGTTGTAAACAGATCGTACAAAGTCGTGCAAAGAACTTTTAAGGTATGCCCAATGCGTTCAGCAATTCAATAAAGCTCAACAACATGTCTCCATTATCTCGTAAGTAGAAATGAAATAAGATTATGCGTGCATACAGCACGTTTATTATCCAACAAAGTTATTTTGCCAAATATCAAGGCCGATCATACGATTTTGTTTAGAAAATAAGCTCATGACAACCAACCCTATAACAAATGTCGAGTTTAACAATTTTACACCCTAAATCTCATAATAAATTTGCGTAATCTTCTACACATAATAGCTATTTATATTTATCTGATGCCTTCACCGCAAACAGCGTCTGCGATGTCCAAGGATCTCTTTGACTAACTGAAAAGTCATCTCCAACTGCTTCATGACTGCTAATTCTCTTTCTACCATGCTCGTGTTGAGTTGAGTAAAAATTGGATCATCAAATTCCAAAACTATTTGACCAATTTTTTTCTCGTAACGTGGATTGTAGATACATTCGCATTTCAACAGATTCTAAAAAGAAGACCATATTCTGTTGTTATATTATTAAAATGAGTTATTATATTATTAAAATGAGTTGAATCAAAAGTTCTACCAATACTCACAAAGTAGGAAAGGTTTATTGCCTGTAACCTAGTGCACTAACCTTTCTTATAACACGCATATCTGTTGCAAATTTAACCAATCCTTTTTTTATTTTAGATATTCGTTCTGGAAATGCAACTCTTGTTTTGTTCTTCAATACATCTTTTTCGTATGCTTCCATAAGATTTAAACTTTTATCAAACTGTTGTAGCAGTTGTGACATTTGGGAAAGCGAAATCGTGTCCTGCAAACCAAATTGAAATATATTAGAAAAAAAATATTAGCTAAAAGAAAATTTTTCCTACTAGCGTTCAAACAACTTACGTTGTTGTTATAATTTCTGATACTCTTAAATAGGACTTGATTGAAAAACGTAAAAGTTGTTCCATCGTGGTTACTACAGGCAGCTGTACTTTTATCGTCCAACTTATTATCAGGTAAAATATCATCCTAAAAAATAAAATTTGAAATCATTGAAGACGGATTTGTGAGAAACTTTAACAATTTTTTAACAATAGATGCATAAAAGCTAGCACACTCACAATCATGGATATTTTAGTAAATTAAGAAAGAGAAAATTAAGACCAGGTGCTTACAAAATAACATCGCAAAACTTCGATATTTTTCTTTAGTTCATTTCCTTTCGTGTTTGTTCCTTGTAAGAACGTTGAGAATTGGAAAAAACCTTCTTCAGCCGTGACACAATTTGAACATCCTGCTGCTGTCATGATTGACGCCATATATTTTGTGCCATTATTGGTTATGTTAAATCCTGATAACGTTGGACTGAGGAAGAATATCATATTCAACGCGATAGCTAAGACAAAGTAGATTTTTTATACAATATAAATAAAGAAGAATCCTAAGCATATCTTAATATCAAGGTAGAAATTAAATAATATAAGCTCCAATTGGTAATATTTATTCTGAAATTTATTTGAAAGGAACTGTTTAATAAGGAAAATATCAATATTACTTGCACGTGTGCTGCATATTAGCCAAAGCCGTCTTATGAGAGTTCTAATTTTTGTTCACATTACTTACTCAGTCTTTGTAGTGTGAAACTAGCCATGTTTTGTTGTCCAATGTGTCTTGTTGTCCAATGTGCTTGGTTTAAGTTCAGACTACTTTTTTCACTATTTAGCGCAGCATTTATAGCCAAAACAATGGAATGTCCCGGTATCTAGCACAATATCCTCATTTTATGTCAAAAATAGCTTTTCCGTCACAGAACCAGTTTCATTGAGCAGAAATTTTTCCGACAATCTTAGGTTACTAACCTTGTAGGAAT